>OX465288.1:6520000-6530000 GCA_949987695.1 Merzomyia westermanni
TAAACCAAGTTAATTAATATAAATTAAAATAAAAAAAATTGGTTTTATATAAAATAAAATAAAGTCAAATAAAATTAATTTAGTTTTAAATAAAATAAAATAAAATAAAATAAAATAAAATGAAACAAAATAAAATTAAATTAGTTTTAAATAATATAAAATAAAATATAATAAAATAAAATAAAATAAAGTTGGTTTTAAATAAAATAAAATAAAATAAATTAAAATAAAATAAAATAAAATAAAATAAAATAACATAAAATAAAATAACATAAAATAAACTAATTTTTGTAAGTAAATTAAACCAAGTTAATTAAAATAAATAAAATAAAAAAAATTAGTTTTATATAAAATAAAATAAAATAAAATAAAATAAAGTAAAATAAAACTAAATAAAATCGTATAAAATAAATAAAGTAAAATAAAACAAAGGAAAATAAAATACACTAAAATAAAATAAAATAAAATAAAATAATTTTTGTAAGTAAATTAAACCAAGTTAATTAAAATAAATTAAAATAAAAAAAATTAGTTTTATATAAAATAAAATAAAGTCAAATAAAATTAATTTAGTTTTAAATAAAATAAAATAAAATAAAATAAAATAAAATGAAACAAAATAAAATTAAATTAGTTTTAAATAATATAAAATAAAATATAATAAAATAAAATAAAATAAAGTTGGTTTTAAATAAAATAAAATAAAATAAAATAAAATAAAATAAAATAAAATAAAACTAAATAAAATCGTATAAAATAAAATAAAGTAAAATAAAACAAAGGAAAATAAAATAAATTAAAATAAAATAAAATAAAATAAAATAATTTTTGTAAGTAAATTAAACCAAGTTAATTAAAATAAATTAAAATAAAAAAAATTAGTTTTAAATAAAATAAAATAAAATAATATAAAATTAGTTTTAAATAAAATAAAATAAATAAAATAATATAAAATAAAATAAAGTAAAATAAAACAAAGGAAAATAAAATAAAATAAAATAAAATAATTTTTGTAAGTTTAACGAGCTCAAGACCAGTTGATAATAATTCTTAGTTAAGTTATGTACAATAACTATCTTTTAAAAAATAGAAAGAAGAATGTACAAGTCTAGCATACATGATTTACTTATAGACAGACTGTCTAAAATATTGAGTATACCGTTGCAGATAACAAACAACAATTAGAGGAAAACTTGAATTAAGCAGCTTGCAAAACTACACGCAGGTCGCCTATTGGTTAGGCAGCTGCGCTTGCAATCAGAGTGAGTGGGTTCGGTTCTCCGCAAGATCCTCTGAAATAGCAAAACTATACGAATTAGTCTGAGGAGAAATCGGGGCTGTTTTCGAAATAGTACTGTAACTATAGCCTGTATATGTTTGTTGCTTTAAATTTTTCCTCTAATCAAAAATAATAATAATTAACTAAGAATTATTATCAACTGGTCTTAAGCTCGTTAAACTTACAAAAATATGTAAAAATTAACAGACCATAAAGCCAACAACAGAAATAAAATAAAATAGAATAAAATAAAATAAAATAAAATAAAATAAAATAAAATAAAATAAACTAAAATAAAATAATAAAAAAAAATTATATAAAAAAAAAAATTGGCTCTGGAGCCAAATATTTCGGGTACAATTCTCTTTGGGGTTTCCTGTGCATCACACGTATGTTAGGGGTTTGTGGTATCTAATTCGAACTCTTTCCAGGTTAGGTAGTCTCCTAATTTTACTCAAAATAGTTTTTCGAAGATAATCTGGTACACAATGTCGTCCCTTGGCAGTTGAGAGAATGGGATTTGTTTCTCAGTGTGACCAAGTTGTTGGATGGCATAACTTTTCCTCTGCCTGATCCTTCCTTGGCGATGTTCAAAGCATGAATTGCCACCAGGGCAGCCGTGAAGAAGTCGATCGAAACTATTTACTCATAATTTGCCAAAAAATAAAAAAAATACCACAGAAAAGTTGAAAAGGCAATACCTTAACGCCGTATTTCCCACTTTGGAAAGTTCTGGCTTGTTATCTCTAAGAACTCCTAGATTTTTGGCTCTAGTAAAAAATACAACAAAAATCCTAATATTGTTTCAAATCTTGGGGGGAAACGGGCATTAACCCTATAGCGCCTTTTGTACGAATTATGATGCGAAAGAGCCGGGTGTTGAATACTCACGATTGCACATCGCTAATAAGGCCATTTGAGCCTGCTATTCCCAACCACGATTCACACTCATACTATTGGCGACATTCAGCCACATTTATAGCAACGTGGCTAGTTACCCCGTGCTTTTTCAGCCTCAACATACAATGGAATTCGCAAGGATGCGCTGGCATGAGCTGGTGATCGCCTACAAACTGTTGTTATGAGTTTTATTAAAGCATCTTTTGAAGTACGCAATATTCAGAAAACTTCTGCGAGGGCGCTTCGTATTCCATGTGCCACGTAGCGTCGCTTTAGCAACACTGGACCTGCTGCATAGATATTTTACTAAGTGCTGGGATTGTACATACCTACAAATGCTGAGCTAAGTTCAAAATTACTTTCAACTGCAAATGAGTTTTAGATTTATCGCGAGGAAGAAATTTAATTGATGTAACTTTTTTCGTATAGAATTTTTCTTTTCTTTTTTGAATAATACACCGACATCGTTTCTTGTTTAGTGGTGTGTGACAGGGTTAAAGAAGAGGGAGCGCACGGCTACATACTTTGGTGTACAAGCAGATGGCACAGCTTGAAGATGTACTTCAACAAAAATCCAACACCAAGACACTTAAGAGGGTTGCAAGTGTTGGATGATATGAAGCAGGGAGGGCGACCGAAAATAGAAATTGAAGTCTCGACCTAAGCGTTGCAAGTCGAAACCGAAAACCCAACCGTTTCAAATAGCTTAATTTTTTAACTTTTTTAATTGGATACAAAACAAAAACAGTTTCTCTTCTCAAAATCGAAACCCAAGATAATTTTTCTAAAATGGAAACCGATTACTTAAACTTAATAGTTTTAACCGTTTGAAATTGTTTCATTTTTTAAGTTTAACCATTTAATTTTTCAAAGTCGAAACCGAAACCCCAAACAAATCTCCAACCGTAACCGTATAATGCTTTTAAGTCGAAACCAAAACCATAAAAGTTTCAAACCGTTTAATTTTTAATGTTAAAGCACTTCGAACAAGAAACAATAAAAATTTCTTTTTTTTTAAATCGAAACCGAAGCTCAACCCCATAATTTTTCTAAAACGAAACCGAAATCCTAACCTTAACAGTTTCAGTTTTTTAAAAACCAATCGAAACCCTAACTTCAACCGTTTAGTTTTTCAAAGTCGACACCCAAACCCAAAACAAATCTCCAACCGTAACCGTTTGATCTTTTAAAATTGGAACCAAAACCATATCCATTTCAAACCGTTTAAATTGTAATGTTAAAGCAGATCGAGCACTAAACAATAAATGTTCCTTTTTTCAAAATCCAACCCGAACTCAACTCGATAGTTTCTCCATAATCGAAACCGGTATCTTAACCTTAACAGTTTCAATAATTTCAATTTTTCAAAAATATAATCGCACTCCTAACCGTTTCATTTTCAAAGTCGCAAGTGAAACCCTGGCAGTAACCGTTTAAAATGTTTCTCAGAATTGAAATCGCAACCATGACCGTTTCGCTTTTTAAAATCGAAATAGAGACCGTATTTATTTTGTTTTAAAGCCAAGCCAAACCCCTAACCGTAACCGTTTGATTCTTTAAAATTGGAACCAAAACCATATCCGTTTCAAACCGTTTAAATTGTAATGTTAAAGCAGATCGAGCACTAAACAATAAATGTTCCTTTTTTCAAAATCCAACCCGAGCTCAACTCGATAGTTTCTCCAATATCGAAACCGGTATCTTAACCTTAACAGTTTCAATAATTTCAATTTTTCAAAAATATAATCGCACTCCTAACCGTTTCATTTTCAAAGTCGCAAGTGAAACCCTGGCAGTAACCGTTTAAAATGTTTCTCAGAATTGAAATCGCAACCATGACCGTTTCGCTTTTTAAAATCGAAATTGAGACCGTATTTATTTTGTTTTAAAGCCAAGCCAAACCCCTAACCGTAACCGTTTGATCCTTTAAAATCGGAACCAAAACCATAACCGTTTCAAACCGTTTAAGTTTTAATGATAAAGCAGATAAAGCAATTAAATGTTCCTTTTTTCAAAATCACAACCCAAGCTCAACTCGATAGTTTCTCCAATATCGAAACCGGTATCTTAACCTTAACAGTTTTAATAATTTCAATTTTTCAAAAATAAAATCGAACCCCTAACCGTTTCATTTTCAAAGTCGCAAGTGGAACCCTGGCAGTAACCGTTTAAAATGTTTTTCAGAATTGAAATCGCAACCATGACCGTTTCGCTTTTTAAAATCGAAATTGAGACCGTATTTATTTTGTTTTAAAGCCAAGCCAAACCCCTAACCGTAACCGCTTCAAACTGTTTTATTTTTAACTTTAATTTTTCAAATCCGTAACCAAAATCGCACCTTAACCGTTTTAAAAACCTTCATTTAAAAAAGTTTAATCTAGACCACAACCTTAACCTCTTAATTTTTCAAAATCTAGACCGAGATCCGAAACTTAACCGCTTCAAACCGTTTCATGTTTCAAAGCCAATACCGTGACAGTCATATTGCTTTTAATAGGAACGGAACTAAAACCTTTTCATTAACACACAAAGCGGTTGCAGTCGGTTTCTTAAATCCCAAAATCAGCTAAAATTGATTCCGAATTTGGCTGATATCTAGTTAGTTTTCCAGAGTTTCGGCGATATTGAATAATTTTGCTTTCGAAAGCGAGAATGAAATCAAAACCGAAAATTATTTTGAAGTGCGAAACTAAGACCGAACCGAAACATTATTTTGGTTCGGTTTCTCACCTTGCTATAAAATACATAGATCAGGCTACAAGCCAGAAAGAGCGAGATACAAGATAGCTTTGGACTGTAATTAAACAATGCAGCTAATGACTGCCGTCTTTGGTTTTATGAATTTTATGTCTGCGGCTTTGCCATCGACAACACCAACGTTATTTGTAGGTATGGACGGTGGTCGTGGTCGTGGTGGCGTTAAATGTCAGATTGTGTTACGATTGCATAGTTGGAAAAGATGTTGCGAAGATTTCGCAAGATTTGCAGTTTTGTTCGCGAACTCAGAGACGTACACACACTCACACACACGCAGCCAAGAAAGAGGCTTAGCTTGGTGCATGGAAAACTTTTCCAATTCTTTGCGTTGTTATAGTTTGTCTGCTCATAATGCGCGTTTCCTACGGATTAAATATACGCATTGCGGCTATGAAATGAATTATGCTCTTAATGGAGAGCTTTTATCTTATTTCTTAAGCAGTTCGACAGGAAGGCCAAAGAAAGTTTGAGTAGACCAATTGGACGTTATGAAATTATTACGAATTGCCATTTACCGAATTTATTTTTTTTAATGCTGCATGAGCTGCATACCTCTAATTGGAATGAATTTATTTATACGGCATGGCTGATGGATTATGTCTAGAGCAGAGCAGTCAATTAGACAAAGGAATAACTTGGTACGGGCCAACGTATGTAGATCGTGCACAGTAGAAGAGGCAACGGATTTCTGCATCTTAACTAGGAGTTAATATAAGGAGTCAGGTCGGATTGTTAATTGCCTGCTAAGCTATGCCGTCTGCTAAAGACAGCAGAAACCAGGCATAATTTTCTAAGTGCAAAGGTACACTAAGCTTTGAACTCCTAACTAGATAGTACTAAGACATGACTAAATGGAGTAGTCATCCAAATTTCGAGTTAGTCGGACATAGCCTACGACGGTTTCATGCATAACAAAGCTCCCCAGTAATCTCTCCCGAAGCCTTAGAAACTTTCCGAACTGGAAGGCAGCTAAATTTTGAATTAAACTCCTTGAGATGCCAACCACTGCCGAGGGGCCCCGCCATTTCGAGAAAAACTTTGTCTGAATCATTTTTGATGATACCTAGCCTGGCCCACCCTCTGGAAGTCCGAATAACGAAAATTCCTTGAAAATAATTGTCTCGAGTACTCCAAGTGCCATCACACATTCTTTTGACATTGCCTATGACTCCGCGGCAGAAGTCAAGATTTCGAACATTTTGATGATATATTGGATAGTAGACTTAAGAGTTCTGAAGCCGCATTATGAAGGTCCAGTCTCCTTGTCGACTTATTGCAATAGCCTTTATTATGGATTGGGTGCTGCATACTTAAGCTTCATTTGGGAGGCATGCGGTCGTGTGGACATATTTTAAATTCTTTCTTGATGCAAACTTTAACAAACAGAAGAGGTACTACTTCCATATCTTAGGTACTTCACTTATACGCAGTTGTCAGGTCGCCGCCATTATTACTTCTAAATTCCACCTTGGTACTTAGTTGTTAGTGCCATATAGGAACACGGTTCGGAGATATCGACCAAAATGTACAGAGAAAGGGAGGAAGAGATAGATGAAGAGGACCGTATATTTAGAAAGAGCATGAGAGTAAGATGGTGATAGAGGTGATTGAGAAAGTGCGAGTAAGTGCAAGGGCGAGTGAGCGGAAGTCAGAGGGAGTGCTGAAAATAGGGGACGGAAAAAGAGTGAAGGGGGGAGAGGGAGAGTGTCAAGGAGAGGGAGAATAAAAACGTGGAGGAAGTGAGGGATATAGCGGGACAGAGATAGGGACTTTTTTTTACAGAAGTTACAAAATGACCAGCTTTTCAGTTTCTTGGGAAAGTTCATAAATTGCAGGGAGAAATTTTATCGGGCAGAACAACGTCTTCCTGATCTGCCAGTAGATTATAATAGCACGTCAAAAGTAGAAAACTTAATCTTTCAGCCGAGAGAGATTTGAGAGCGTAAAAATTCTCCTGCTGTGAGCTAGAAAAAAGCGCCTCTGTTCTAATTCAATCAAGCGCGCTCATAACTCAAGATTTAAATGATTGACACTAATTTAGATTGTTCTCTGACCAGAATAAGAGAATACCCAATACAATTTCCGCAAACTTCCCGAAAAAGAAATTTTATTTTCCCATACATTTTAGATGGTGCGAATGTTTATATTTTTTTTTTGTTAGAAAAGCTCAATAATGTATCGATCGATGGTGAAGTGGAATTGTGTGTGTGTGAAATAGTTACATCTATAGGGATAGGGATAGAAATGGGGATAGGGATAGGGATAATGATAGAGATAATGATAGGCATAGGAAGAGCCAGTATTTCTAGATCCATACAGGTAAATATCTGCGCAGGACAAAGTCTGCCGTTCCCTCTAGTTTTGTATAAAAAAATTAATTTTCATATACCAACAATTATTTAACATGATATAACATATGTCAATGAGATTTAATTTGCAAATTGAAATGGAAAATTTTCGAAATATATACAAATGTTTATCCACACTATATATGTATATGTGTGCAAATATATAAAATTTGCTTTGCATTTGAGCTACTCAACAACCAAACACTACCCAATAAACAAACCTAACACAAGGTTAGTTTTTTTTCAAAATTTGATTGAAGTAAATATTAACACCCATATTCATAAAAAATTAAATTGTTTTATAAAGCGTTTTTAAGAATTTAAAATTATAAGCGCTTTATAACACTTTTTAATTTTTATGAATGTGGGGCTAAGCTTACAAAATGCTAATTTTTCGCTTGCAAAAACATTTGAAAGCAAGCGTTATATAACGAAGCTATGTTTTGCTTACATTTTACAAACCTGCAAAAAAAATTTCAAAGAAAGCTTTCTATGAATGCTTTTCTGAAAACTTATTTACATTGATTATTTTTATTGTTTTATTAAATATTTACCACTCTTGTTCATAAAAAATAAGAAAGCTCTTATAATTCAAAATTTGTATGGAAATGTCATTTTAAAAAGCTTTATAAATCAATTAAATTTTTTATGAATAGTTTAAATCAACAAACAGTGGATTTTATATTTTTGTAAAAATTTGCATGTCACTTGCAGAGTTCAATCATTTATAAAAATTAGCTCTTTCCGTTTATAAAAACTTTCCTTTGATCCAATAATTTAAGATGTGAAACTTTTATATTTCGCTTACTATAGCAAGTTTACCTCAATTTATTTATAAAAACGTTTAGTGAAATGCTTGCTGGGGAGCTTTATGCAAATACGAATACTACATTTTCATTTGCTGAAAAGTTTTTGGAAATTTTCAAATAACAACAACTAAAAGCACTCAGATATGTTTCTTGATTTTTTATTAAACTTTGTTTTGTTTATTTTTATTTCATAGAGGAACTGATGGAAAACTTGCAAATAATTTGATTGTGCTGTATCAGAACAAAGCTAGAGTTTCGGTGAAAACGAATTTTGTTTCTTTTTTTTCAGGGAAATTTTTAAAAGAGTTTTCAATACTCTTAAAGATGTTCAAGCATTCGAAGCATACGTAGAGAAATCTAATTGATTAAGATTACTGAGAAAATCCAGGCTGTATGAAGACCAAGAGGTAATAACGTTGTTCTGAACGAAAAGAGTAAACACTCTGCTTCGGCCTGCCTAATGGGTACGATAATTCTGAGAATCATCACCAAATTCTTCTAACGGAAGTTCAAGAAGACTGGCAGTTTCTACTGTGTTGGACCAGAGCGAAATTGGTGTTACAATAGTGGGTTATAGGTATTAAACAGTCAAAGAGATGTTTGTTGTCGTGTTGAGTCTGGATAAGTAGGACTCTATCATGTTATAGTATGCATATCGGAATTAAAACAGAGTGACTCTAGCCTCCGTGGAAGCCTGTGAAGGATGCTCCTCTTCAACTATTTAAGGTTGGAGGTCGTTTAGAGCCAGCCTGTGGCGCCGCGAGGTGAGTAAGTGTTGTCGTTTCTCGTCATAGTGCTCACGCAGATGTCTCCTTATGCCCCTGGGAGATTGATCTTCGTTCAACAGTTGTCTGTTTGGTTGTTTAGTATTATCCGCGTGCTCATTTACATTTAGCATTTGAGCCTCTTGCTGGAGGTGAGTCTTAGACGCTATAAGAAGTCATACTCAAGTTGATCTCGGTAAGGCTCGGTGACCACATAAGTGCCGCGTAACAATGAACTGCCGGTCTTATATGTAGCTAGGCAACGTTACCCTATCTTTACTCCAAGTGCTGCCGGTGAGTGACTTGAGGATCTGCGGCACTTTACCTTTGTAGTAATTACTTTTAACATAACGTCATTCTCGTGTACTTTGAGTTATTGTCTCATCTGCGCTGCTACGACGTAAATAGTGTCACGTTAGATGCAGTCATAATCTCAAATTTCGTTTGGTGAAGGAACTGGAAAGGGCGTGGAGATAACTGTTTGTCCTTGTGCAGGGTTCAACATTGAAGGGGCTTTGCCCGTAGCCATAATAGAACAATCGTCTATGAGGGAAACTATTTGGACTACCTCTGGTGTGGGAGTATGGCTAAGTTGACCTCTGAGACAGTAATGGTCACATTCCCACAACAGCCGGTTCTATCGCACCGGAATGACCCGGGTTTTTTCACCCGGCCAAGGGCTCTTATTTCAGTGTAACCCTGTCCAATCTGGGGCAGGGCGAAGCACTGTTAACAACAACAACAACAACAACAGTAATGGTCACATATTCTCGCGGGGTCTACAGCTTTTTCGAGGAACTTGGGTCGAATTTCAGGTATTTTGTCAGCTGGAATTAAGCGAATTGCGGGCTAATCTGTATCCTTGCAAAACTCTCGTTCACCTTATCGTACGTGAAATTGGTAAGGTAGAAAAGGAGCCTAATGGAAAGGCTTTCCAATCCGCTTTGCTAAATTTGAGATAGAAATAGGTCTTTCGGATGATATGAAAGCAGCCCACAGCTCGATTGAGAGGGGTGCGATGATAATGTAAGCGTTTATAAGTGCGTGGCTAATAACGGAGATTTCTGGCGAGCTCTGAAAGTTTGCAGTCACTCTGGGGGTGGTATCTCCGTTCACTGTACTGAAAGCCATGGCACCTATTTG
>OX465288.1:6535000-6537500 GCA_949987695.1 Merzomyia westermanni
TGTCGCAGCCTAAATAATTTCTGCACTTTCAGTTGCGGTCGGCTGGGGGGCCGATAAAACTACGAAGCATCGCGGGCGGCCACTCAACGGTTTGTTAAGCTTGTTCAGAAGAGAAGCCAGGGGCCTGCTTTGTGAATTCAAACGCGCGCATGAGGGCATCAAGGAAGCATGAGCTGTTGCATTTTCTATTATTGCTAAACAACCAAAGTGCAGGGTTAGCATTATTGCCAAACGACCCACTTTTAGTGAGCCCACGCAACACTCGCAAACACATACGCAGTGAGTTGCTCACACGTACACGCCCTAACACTCACATAATAAGAATATTTCACTTATTTCCGGTTTATTGTGGCCAGAGCTAAACAAAAGCGTTTCGCCTCTACAATTGGAATTGTCATAAAAACTTAAATCTCAGCGATTTATGCGAACATTAACCGCTCTTTATCCTTTCGTGTAAATACTACTAACCCTCGATTGATATCTTCCTCAACTGGAAATGCATAGCTCACTTCGCATTCCTCCCCACTACCAACCTAGTGCAATCAGCCGCAACTGCTGCTGCTGGTATTAGTACAATTGGCATTCGGTAAACCGCTTGAACCGGGGGCCGCTCACACAAAATGGCAGCTAAAGTACAACTGCCACAATTTATTTGTTCGTGTAAGCAAAATAATTTTATTGCAGGCTTCTTGTTAATTTTTGTTGTTGCGCTTTGTTGGTTTTATTGCTTTGTAGTACTTTGTTTACCCCTGCTTCTCGAGCGCATGATTATGCAATTTTCAAAGCTATGTCTAGAGGTATTAATGAAAGTTACACAAACTGAGTGAAGAAGTTCTTAATAATCGTATTATGTAATGAGCAAGTTGTTGTTGTAACCCCCGACAAAGATTTTGTACAGTGCTACTAGAGTTATAGCCTTTAACCGGATTTGAGGCCGCGTCCTCAGACAAGACTGTCGCGGCAATACAGACCCTTCAATATCTTGAAAAATCAAGAGTGCTCCATGGCTTATTAAAGCCAAGCAAGACTAAAAACTCCCACCAACCATGCATCCATCGAGGAGGACGTTATCTCGAAATTAGTATCCATCTATATCCCCACTTTGTCTTTGCATATTAGCAGCTCCAAAACTCTACAAGACTTTAGATGAGCCACCATATCCCAATTCCCTTCCATCTAGATCGAACGGAGCTATTCCCTTTTGGATTCAAAACCCGCTTAAGTTATAATCCTTAATCAAATAAAATAAAATAAAATAAAATAAAATAAAGTAAAATAAAATAAAATAAAATAAAATAAAATAATATAAAATCAAATCAAATAAAATAAAATAAAATAAAATAAAATAAAATAAAATATGATAAAATAAAATAAAATAAAATAAAATAAAATAAAATAAAATAAAATAAAATAAAATAAAATAATATAAAATAAAATAAAATGAAATGAAATAAAATAAAATAAAATAAAATAAAATATGATAAAATAATATAAAATAAAATAAAATAAAACAAAGTGAAATAAAATTAAATAATTTAAAATAAACTATAATAAAAACAAGAAATGGTGAGGAAGGTTCGGAAACGAAGGAGTAGGAAAGGATCAGCAAGGAAAGGAAAAAATAAAACAAAAATAAAAATAGAGACTGTAGAACGAGGAGGAAAGAAAAATATATTAAAGGAAAAGAACAAAAGAGCAATAGCACGAATCAAATTAACAACAAAAAATTTAAGTTAAATAAAGTTTTTTTTTGAATTTCAACCACGGGACGATCTCTAGTTCAACTAAATTTATGTTCAGGATACACATTTAACTCCATGAGTTATTTTTTACTGGTGAGCTAACAGCCATATTAGCCGGTGGCTCTCTTAGATGGTATCTGCTCAGATCGTCGGGTAGTTATAGAAACTTTGAGCTTCTACAAAACAATTCCGCAGATCTCAGCCAAGTACTTGTATGGGTGAGACACGATAGTTGCGACCCACCATATTTTGTATATGAAATCCAACACAACTGCGACGTACCTAAGGTGAGACCGCAAACATGGAAAATTTGCTACCAAAATAGGTATCAATACTTTAGTTAGTCCCCACACCTATACATGTGTACACATGTATACATACCCACACTTGTATATCTAAAATACATGCCTCGCAAAGCTAATCGCGCCAAGTTCCTGTGGTTACAGGGACTTAACAGCCATTTAAATGTCAACAATTGTTAAAACAAAAACAACAACTAAGAAGCGGCCACAATAACAACCGTAATAATAGCAATAATATGTAAGAGCAACAACAACTTACATAACAAATATTTTCAACCACAATATTATTGCTGTTTTGTATCTATGTATTTAACCTCAGCGCGCTACAGCCACTTGGCTACTGCGGCTTGTCGTTGGCGTCTCATGCTGTCACCTCAAAAATGTTGACAACCTGCAAACTTAAGACCCCCGGTGAGCGGAAGTCTTTGTGTTGTCAGAATTTGGAAAATGCAACAG
>OX465288.1:6542500-6550486 GCA_949987695.1 Merzomyia westermanni
ACTAGAGTGCAGTCATAAGGCCACATACCAACGTGATCGAAATGGGAGAGCTGTGCAGGCTTAGGTGGAAAGCTACTCACAACAGTTTGAGGGACTCACCGGTCTCTTACCTAGCCGCGCCGTAGATCATTATTGAAGCGTCTGTAAGGCGCACGGAATAAACAAGAAATATAAGCTACGGGATCATTATAGCGTCTTCCAAGCGCACTGTCAGTTAATTTAATATTTACATGGACAGTCAGGCGCCAAGCAAGGCTCCAGGCACTACCAACGTTCGTCGACTAACGATTTTGATATAATAATTATCTGGGTCCTTGGCCATTACGACATCCTTGCAAATTACCATCAGAATTTTTTAGCCAAAGTGGGTAGTCGTGAATCGGACTCTAGGGTACTGGGAAATCCGCTCTCTACCTGCACTCTACTTTTGGATAGGCGGGCTTCGGATCGGGTAAGTAAGCGCTGCGCTGTCACTACCTCTTGTCAGGTGTCGACTTCTTTCTGGCCTGTTGTAGACACCAGACGATCTTCATAACTTCTAGGGTTCACTAGAGTTCATCTCTCCGTGGTCATCGGAGTGTTAACGGGACACTTGACGATGGGGGTACACGTGATGAGTTTGAATATTCCGGATCAGTTTAGATTGAGGATGACAAGGTAAAATCATCAAGTAATATGTAAGTGATATGCTAAACTGCCCTGCTTTTGCAAAGAAACAGCGGAGACATTTGGGGATGGGTGTGCTTCGATCTCCGGTGAATATATGGAAGATCGAATTGGTTTCTCTTTTTCAGGCAGCTGCCGCCTCACTTATGTTCTTGAACACAAGTAGACATAAACCATTTGCGAATTACACGCTATGCACTAATAAGTAAACGCGTATGAACGAAATTATGCTGGGCGCTTACTTAGTTTGCGCTCGTGGCGTACGATTGCTTTTTTTACCTTTTCTATCGTGGTGGCGCATGTGTTAGTGAAGAATAGCATCAAGTCGGCTGTAAGACTTTCATCGCTGATGGCTTCAACACATTCTATACCTACAGTTTACAGAACTAGGCATTTTTCCTGCCGGGCGTACATCGAGTTGACGAAGCATGCCTCTGCACTCTTAATTGCTTCATTACACTAGGCGCAGGTGCGGGTGGAATTTTATATGGTTGGATGTATGTATGTATGCACTTATGTATGTACGTAGTTTCTTCGTTGCGGTTTGACTAGTTGGATGTCAGTACGTCGGTTGAAAACGAAGGCAGATTGCTCTATCGTCTGATGCCGCCAGGCTTTAAGTTGTTGTACGTAGCTGTTTAATTGCTTGCCGCCAGTAACATTTCGTCCACTGGCCTTAATTTTCTTGCATAATTATGCTGCATGAAGCTTTATTGAGAGTAAATCGCCTTTATAGTTCAACACTTTTTTCCACAACCGCGCTAAAGCTCATTATCGTCCGCGCCGCATACGTGAGAAATGTCACCAAAAAGGTAGCACAGCGCAAAGGACGCCATTTAACAAGCAAGAAGGAGGCAAAAATTTACACGAACAAAAAGCTTACTTTTTAAATGAGTTAAACTCATTAAATACACTCACGCATGAGACAATTTTCGTTTTGTTATGTGCGTTATTTTTGGTAGGGCAGGCAGCAAGCTGGTTACGTGCGTATAACGGTGCAGTATGCACTTGGTAGCTGCAGCAGTGCCTTGTAGATATTCGATCACATTCGGTTGGCCAATTTAACCAAACAATATATCTTCAATTTATAGATAACTCATTGTTGTTGTGGCATTGATGTTGTGTGAAATTGATTTTCGTATGAAATCGAACAATTGATGGGAAAATACGCCAACAATTTACTCTGTATATTTGATGAAGACAAAATGTGACAATAGCGATTGACCACAGTAATGTTGGCGAACATATGCAATGAGCAGTAGCAGGGGCCGCAAATAATGTGAGTTCTTTAAATTCAAATAGTATTTTTTATTAATTTTAGCACTGAAGTCTAAGTCGGATTTTAGGTCTCTAGGTCACCTCGAAGTTACGCAAAAAGCGATGGCAAGATTCTACACGTTTTTCAGGAATTTTCATCTATCTCAATCAGCGCGCCATCTATCGGAATTTTCTACAAATTGTATTGTGATAGTGTTCTGAGCTACGAATCAAGTTTCAAGTCGCTAGGTCACCAGGAAGTGAGTTAAAATTTGATGGCAAGATTGTCAATCTCAAATTAATTTTCTATATAGCTCGAGCTGTGCGCCACCTAGCGCAATTTTTTTTGATGAAATAAAGCTTTAAGTCTCTAGCTCAGCGGGAAGTTATTAAAAAATTTATCACAATATTCCATGCGTTACCTACCTGAATCTACTTTTCTACACTACAATCGGGTACTGGACTATGTACTAAGCTTTAAGTGCCTACCTCGGCTGGACTATATTCCCAATTTCAAACGAATTTTCCATATAGCTCGTTCCTTGCGCCACCTAGGCGACTTTTTTCACTTGCATTGCATTGTCACTGCGTTCTAAACTCTGTTTCAAGTCTCAAGCTGAATGGGAAGTTACCTAAAAATATTTTGCAAGATTCCAAAACTTAGTATAGAAATGAGCGGACAATCAGGAAAGGGACTTTAATTAAAATTAGTGAAATAGGAAATGGAGGGAAAGAAGAAGGGAAAAGAGAAAACGACTAGACAGAGGTATATGAAAAGGGAGAGGTATGCGGAGAATAAGAAGAATATGAATGTAAATAGAGTTAGAATATGGCAGTAAGAGAAAAAGAGGAAAGATAACAGATAGATTAAGATGAAAGAAAAGATGAAAGAGAAAAGGAAGAGGAAACAAACAAAACAGTACATTTTTTCAACTGTATCAAGTCTATTTTACAGCGGAACAACCTCTACCTGATCTATTAAAAAACATTATAGTTTGGAATAGGACATGAAACGACATGCAGATGCCATTTGAAATATTTCTCCGTATATATCAAGGCATTAATTTTTTGTTAAGAAATCAATCATTATCTACGGTCCCCGTTATAAACTGTTATCGCACAGTGTGATAGGTTTGACACCTATGACCATTAAAAAAAGTAATGGGATTTTTTCAATGAAAGCTTAGTATCCTCGCTCTAAAAACATTTTTCAACATCTTTTCATTTTCCTTCTTATGCGCGAAGTTGTAGGGGTCAAAAAATAGTCAAAGAAGTATATAGGCAATTGAGAAGTAGTCCTGCAAAGAATTGTTAGACTGAGCTCTAAAGAGAGTGATCCGCACTCAATGCGTTTCACCTACAGTCGGTTACAATTGATCCAAACTATGCTGTTATGGGCATAGTTGGGATAAGTCAATTTTACTTTCCGTAGCCTACTTTTAGGTGTTGAAAGTAAATTTGTGCCACCGTACTTGTAGCGGACCAAAGGGAATCTGTCCGACGCTACCCGTTTCGGCATAAAAATCACAATAAGTCTCTTCATAGAACGTGCTAAAACAAGAGGGACCACTTCAACCCATACAAAGAGGTCACAACCTGCATTGGTCGCATGCTGCTTTGCGACTCATCGCCAAACCCGTTTAAAGTAAGTTAGTAGGACTGAATATAAGCTGTCCCTGTGTAAGCTAACATTCAGTTCTTTACAAACCTGATACTCTATTCAGACATGGACAAAACAAGCAGAGATGTCCTGAAACCCATATGTAGGTCGTATGACCCTCACGTTTCTAGTATACTGGATGAGTCTCTGTAAGTATACTGTCTCGTATGTCTGTTGCTATTCAAATTTGAAAAAAGTAAGTAGGAAGAACGTCATGTTGTTGGATTTGAACAGAAAAAAATCCTCGAGGGACGTGGGACGTATTGAAACTTAGGGTTGTGGTTTCTATTCGCACCTTACGTAAGGTTTACCCTTAGGTTTAGCCACTTTGAAGTTGTGAAAAGTATTGAGTTTTCCTGTTCCACAAATTTGGGAACCATATCTCTAAGCTCTATAATAGCCAGGATGCGGTCACTTTGTGTACTATATAAACCGATTCCCTTTACAGCATCGTTGTGAGCTCCCTATGTTCTGGTAGAACTCCACACCAAGCTTAGTCGCTTTGTGCTTATATGCGAAAGGCTTGACCACCATCTATTGTACTGCCGTGCAGTGTGCTACACCTGCAAAAGAGCCTTCGGAAAAAGCTGGAGACTATCACCATACATAATCCACGGAATGTACAATACAGTACTCTGACCGATACTAACTCATGGCGCTCTAGTCTGGTGGAAGGTGCTAGATACGCCTGGGTATATCAGGCGCAGTAAGAAACGCACCTATGGATGGACTTTATCTTCCACCCGATGCCGATGCATGTGTTCATTGAGGGTGTGACCCCAAAAGAAGCTCTTAGACTGAGGTAATCTAACATTTGGAAGCCAGCTAACTATGGACATGCGACGATACTAGATGACATGACAACGGACTTAAATGGACAAAGCTGACCTAACAGCCGCAGCGGATTATATGACATCAAGTAGTGACTTCGGCGAACAGAAGATAGAGTATCCCTCGAGCGGGGAATGGAACGCGGGGTTTTTTTGACTGTAGAGAGATTACAATCTACACGGACGGCTCCAAAAATTAAAATGGAACAGGGGCTCGGTTATGCTCTGAAGAGATGCAGTAAAAGCAGTCTAATCGAACGTTATCACAAAATCACTTTGCCACACTGTTTGTTGGTTTGTCAAAGCGTCAATTGGTATGTAGTAACTGTAGCCTGTGCTAAGGTTGGTATGCCACTTTTCTGCGTTTCGATTCACTTCCAATTTTGTCATTTCCAAGTAACCATAGCAATTGCAATTTCATAACCATTAAATTTTTTTATTTTTTATTTTTTCATTTGGTTTTTAGTTGATATTGCATTCTGTTATTTTACATTTATTTATAAGAATAAATTCCATTTGTATATTGATGTGCGCTTGTGCGTGCCTATCTATATGTGGGTATGTGTGTTTGTGTGCAGTTTTTTCGTTAGTCCCATGTCAACGAGTTGGATTGACAGCTGTCAAGTGATAAGAATAAAATGCAAACGAATTCAGATGGTGCAGACAGATTCGACTTTGGCTGCTGCTGCTACGCTCCACAGGCACAAAAGCATGCTCACATACAAACCCACGTACACACGCACACACCCACACCATCAATTGTATAACGGTTCAGGTAAAGTTAAGACGCCAGTCAAAGCATATGCAACAACAACAGCAGGAGCATAAGCAAGTGGAACGGTCGAATTGTTGTCGTCAATTGCCTTGCAATTGACCAACGCCAGGGGCGAGTGGATCGAAAGGAATGCAAAGTGAAGATTTTTGGGTTTCCAATGGTTATTTGGTAATTCGATTTTCGGACATGTGTATTACGGTATTTGTATATATACACCGCGAGCTCCAATGTAGCCTCCCTGCTGGAACTGGTGCATTCGGAGCCACGATTTAAAATGGCGGAAATTGTATCCGCTGCATTACCTGGTGTCTAGTTCCAAACTAGTGATATTCCACGTCTTGGAGCTAGTTCATTTATTGATAATATTTCGTTAGTTCCTTAAGATATTTTTTGTAAGACGTCAAATAAAAAAAATTTTAGTTCCTAGTTAAAAGTACATTGCTAGAAAAAGTTTCTTTCATATACAATTCAAAACGCATTTTGATGACTGCTGGTTTTGAACTAGTGGTAGTCTAGTTGATACCGTACTACTTCGTGTTTGGTACCTGAGCTCTAGCTTTTAACCAGTCTCTAAATAGTTGGTGAGTTCTCCCTGCAGGGTACGTGTGTAACGAACATACACACTTGCCATTTACCGTTTGTTAGCCACTTTGATGCCAGAATAATAGAGCAAGCGAATAAAATATAAATGTGCATATATAAGTACATATGTACTTTCATAAATGTGTACCTATCTGTTATACCCAATCACACGTGGGCGGAGAAGGTGAAAGATAAAGTGAGATTTATTGTAAGTATGGTAGGCTTTATCTGTGCACTAAGAAATTTTTGAAGAAAGAAGTAAGTTGATCTTCCTTACAGCAGTAAGAATCTCTTCCACACAATCAATTTATACCTTTAAAAACTAGTAAAAAGAAAAAATAAAATAAAATAAAATAAAATAAAAGATAATAATATAAACCAAAATAAGACAAACTAAAATAGGATTAAATAAAATAAAATAAAATAAAAGATTAAAATATAAAATAAAATAAGACAAAACAAAATAAAATTAAATTAAATAAAATAAAACAAAATAAAATAAAGTAAAATAAAATAAAATAAAATAAAATAAAATAAAATAAAATAAAATAAAATAAAATAAAATGAAATGAAATAAAATAAAATAAAATAAAATAAAGTAAAATAGAATAAAATAAAATAAAATAAAGTAAAATAAAATGAAGTAAAATAAAATGAAATATAGCAAATAAAAAGGAAATAAAATAAAATAAAATAAAATAAATGAAAATAAAATAAAATAAAATAAAATAAAATAAAATAAAATAAAATAAAATAAAATAAAATGAAATAAAATAAAATAAAATAAAACAAACAAAAATAAAATAAAATGAAATAAAATAAAATTATATAAAGTAAGCTAAAAATAAACTAAAATAAAATAAAATAAAATGCAATGAAATAAAATAAAATAAAACTAAATAAAATAAAATAAAATAAAATAAAATAAAATAAAATAAAATAAAATAAAATAAAATAAAATAAAATAAAATAAAATAAAATAAAATAAAATAAAATAAAGTAATATAAATAAAAATAAAATAAAATAAAATAAAATAAAATAAAATAAAATAAAATAAAATAAAATAAAATAAAATAAAATAAAGTAAAAAAAAAAATAAAATAAAACAAACAAAAATAAAATAAAATGAAATAAAATAAAATGAAATAAAATAAAATTATATAACGTAAGCTAAAAATAAACTAAAACAAAATAAAATAAAATGCAATGAAATAAAATAAAATAAAACTAAATAAAATAAAATAAAATAAAATAAAATAAAGTAAAATAAAATAAAATAAAATAAAATAAAATAAAATAAAGTAAAATGAAATGAAATAAAATAAAATAAAATAAATTAAAATGAAATGAAATGAAATAAAATGAAATGAAATAAAATAAATAAAAAGGAAAAAAAAACATAAAATAAAATAAATGTTGCTTATCGGAACAATCGATTGTATGGGAGCTATATGTTGTATTGGTTCGATCTTGTTGGTTCCGAAAAATGATTAATATATTGAAAAGTGGTGGCCCCGTACAAACTTTCATCGAGATATTTCAAAAACTAAAGGACTAGTTTGCGTTGAAACAGACGGACATACGGACAGACGGGCATGGCTAAATCGACTCAGCTCATCGCCCTGATCATTTCGGTACACTTATTGGTGGGTCTATTTCTTCTTCTTCTCATACTTACAAACATCGGACCAAAGTTATAATACCATTTCATGTTCATGAAAGGTATAATAATATAATATAAAATAAAGTATATATTGTATATAAGCTTTTTAAAATAAAATAAAATATAAGATAATATAATATAATATAATATAATATAATATAATATAATATAATATAATATAATATAATATAACATAATATAATATAATATAATATAAAAAATATAATATAATATAATATAATATAATATAATATAATATAATATAATATAATATAATATAATATAATATAATATAATATAATATAATATAATATAATATAATATAATATAATATAATATAATATAATATAATATAATATAATATAATATAATATAATATAATATAATATAATATAATATAATATAATATAATATAATATAATATTAATATAATATAATATAATATAATATAATATAATATAATATAATATAATATAATATAATATAATATATATAATATAATATAATATAATATAATATAATATAATATAATATAATATAATATAATATAAT
>OX465288.1:6550686-6553186 GCA_949987695.1 Merzomyia westermanni
CGGAATCAGAAAAAATGTAAGCTATTTGCACCGTTCCTTATTACTGTTTAAACAGAAGTTGCTCTTACTTGGGTATCGCAAACTTTCTTATTTATTTCTTACATATGTATGTCAACTTTAAGTTAAGAATCAAAGGAATCGAAAATCTGTACTTTATTCAATGAAATTGATCTTTTTAGAATTTCCCCTTGTTGAAAGTTTCCTTTATGTGTTGTATACTCGCATAAGCTCTTGAGCAACATATTCCGCTGTGACAACTTTGTACGTCCTCTTGCACATGTTTTGCGTTTCTTTATGGCACTTACTTTCTACCCTTTTCACTTTGGTATGCAAATTTATGCTGTTGCACGTTGTATTGATTCTTATGGATGTTCATTCATTCACTTCTCGATCGATGCACTCAATACATTTAGTGAAGGATTTAAGGATTTGCTTATTTTAAGCTCTGTGCCCTGCGCGCCAGTGCCACGACCGCATCCACACAGTGACAGTGCCAATGGCATATAAATTCACATTTGCATAACCGTTTCGTTTGTTTTACGATATTTCGTTAAGTGCATCGTAAAATGTTGGTAAGGAAATTACGGAAAACACCATTCGTTGTATTGATTTTTTTATTTATTCGTTGCATTTTGTGTTTGTTGTTGTAGCTGCTTAAGAGGAAATGCAAATGAGTAAGGGTATCTGGGTGTGTATGTGTGCAGAAGACCCCCTGCAAAAAATGCGATTAGTCTAGTATGAATCCGGGATGAGTCGCAAAGGAGCATGCGACCAATGCCAGTTTTGATTTATTTGTATTGGCTGAAGTGATTTCTTTTGTTTGAGTATGTCCTGCGAACAGACTAATTGGTCCCTTTCATGGCCAAAAGGGTAGTGCCGAACAGATTTCCTTTGTTCCCCTACGGGTACGGTCGGACAAGTTTACATTCAACCCCTAAAAGTAGGCAACAGCAATTAAAATCGACTTTTCCCAACTATGCAGCAGTCGAATCAACTAGTTGCTAACCGGTCACCCTTTTTCCATTCTACGAGATCGCATTTGTCATACTTCGAATAGAAATATACCAGTCTCAAACTAGTTCAAAATATACAAAAATAATCATAGTTAAATTTTAGTCTTAACTAGAGAAACTGTTCACGCTTTACTGCGTCTCAGCACTTGTCATAAGTCTGAGTCCGATTTTAATTATTATATCTGGAACTTTATCACATTGCTAACTGTAGCGCTCATAATCGTCTTTCGTTTAGTACCCATATTGTACTAAACACATTTTGGGTCACTCTGCACGACATATTGGTTGATAACTCCAAAACTGACCGAGTGGTCGAAATAGGAAATATCCTAAACGTTAAGTTACATATCTAACAATGTAACAGTGAAAGTTGCACATAATTCTCTTTAGCAGTTTTTGAGTGATACGCGCACAAACTTACAGAGAGACAGACAAAAATTTTAAAAAAATGTTGCCTTGGAGTCTACTGGCTCAATTACTAATTTTCTTTTATCTGGAATACATCGCGACCTGTTAAAATTTTATTATATGTAGAGATATTGAAGTTAAACCAAATTAAATGCTTCCGGGCATGGTAGAGGTTAGAGGTTCAAGCTCAAATACAGGAATTAAGATCTCCGTGATATTTTTTAATTCTGGGCGCTAAAGTAATAAAAAAACATAATTTTCGTTTGCTATAGGTTTAGTCTTTTTGGGGCTAGTTTACGTTGAGCTAGAAAATTATAGTTGTAAACTAGTATTTTTTCTGACTAGTTTGTGTTTCACTACTGGGTTGACACATAAGTGTGAATGCATAAGGATGTGTTAAGTACTGGGCGTTAGTTGCGTACTTGAAGTTAAGAGAGCTTGTGGTTAAATGTGATATTTTATAAATATTTAAGAAACTTACCAATTTATATGAAATTCCTTTAACTTGAAGTGATACAAATTTAACTCTTTAGGGTACCCAAGTAACTAAAGTTGGGCGAGTTTATGGTTTCAATAAGTAAACATTCTAGAGTATGATGTATACAAATAACTGAAATATTTGAGTCAAATTTCATGCCACAAGCTCCCTAGATAACCCTATCACTGATAAACGGATATGACGCCTTGCGTCTTGAACAATCAGTCTTTTGCTTAACTAGAAGAGCATCTTCTCCTAAGCTATAAGCGCATCTATTACCAGGACGCTATTATGTATTTCTACCCCCTAAGGCTTCCCTCTCTTCTAAAGACCGACGTCAATGCACTCTAGCTGCACTTTCACACGATAGACGGGTCTTAGTACCGCAATGACTCAGGGTTCACCCGACAAAATGCCAAGGAAAATTACTGTTATTACCACAACAACCTATATGAGGATAATTGGCTTCCATCGTATCTTTAAAGGCAAAACTCTCGGACCAAGTCGATACGATACAAGGCACTGATTTCCCATGCAAGACTCGGAATCATGGACGAATTCGAAATGGTGTCCAAGAGTGAGTATCGAAGGATATGTAACG